>CM034467.1:10956006-10969154 GCA_019925255.1 Litchi chinensis
AAATCAACGAGCTGGGACTTGACCTTTGGGGATAAATCTCGTCCCACTTTCAAGCATTGTTCTGGGTCCAGCTCACTGACTTGCACGTCTTCCAGCTCCTCAACGGGCCCAATTACCTGATCTACATTCACCTCACGAGGGTCAATGTCGTTGCTCATTCCTGCCTCTGTTATAGCCCGCGGTTCATCGCCTGAAACCACATTCACTTTCTTACCCCTGACTCCCATCTTCATCGCGTCCTCATAACAATGTCTAGTCAGGTGTTGTTCCCCTCAGACACACCCTATCCCACTAGAGGTTGGGAACTTGACTGTCAGCGTCCTGGTGGATGTCACCATATCCAGGTCGTTCATGGAGGGTCATCTCAGCACCACATTATAGGCTGATGGGTTGTTAAAGATCAAGAAGTCTGCCATTATAGTTGCTTGCCGACCTGGTTCCCCTAGAGTGAGTGGGAGTCTGATCTGGCCTATCGGGGTCACTGCATCTCCTGTGAAGCCATATAGGGGCTCTGGTGAAGGCATGAGTTGCTCAGTTCCCAGCCCCATCTGATCGAAGTAATCCTTGTACATCACATTCACCGAGCTGTCGGTATCCACCACAATTCGCCGCACCTCGGCGTTGCTGATTTTTGCTCAAATGACTATAGCATCATTGTGGGGCCAGTGCACGCCCCTTGCATCTTCCTTTGTGAATAGGATGTCATCCGAGGTCACCTTCCCCTTCTTATTCGGTCATTCTGCCCCACTATAATTTTGCCAGCAACGTCTGGTTGGCTTCTCTCACGTACCTCTGGTGTGCATTTATTGCACCAGGAAAGGTCTTCTCTTCATTAAATGCATAGTCGCTGCATTAAATACTCCTTGGCAATTGTATAAATGGTTCCGACATGAATCAGGGAAGTTGGTGGTTCTGGTGACTTGCTGCATAAGGCATCTTCTAGAGTGGGCTATCAATCTGGTAGACTACTCGGGGTAGAGGGATACTGAATTGGGCTGGAGATGAGCTTGACCTGTTTCTGCAGCTCGCGAACTCCTGAGCTCACGAGCTCGATGGAATGAGCTGGAGGTTGGGCCTTCTAGGCTTTTGTTCCTGTTCAAATCTGTTGGGCTTTTACCAGCCCATTTACCCAGGCTGAGAAAACGGACATAACAATTTTTTTACTACAGCTACAAAGAAATATACCAAAAAAAAAAAAATGGTGGGAAATATATATATGAAAGAAGTGGGAAAAATATAAGTGAGAAAACAAATACACATAAAATAGACTAACTAAAAACTTGTTAATTTTTTCATTATTTTTTGAATTTTGTTGCAGATAATTCTTCATAAGTTCTATTTGATTGCTATTATATTTAAATTATTATTTTCAAGATTATCATTTCACAAATAATATATTTTCTATTTTATCCTAATTTTTTGTGAAACAAATTTTTTGCCTTTAATTTGGTAGAGTTATATTGTCACTTTCAACATGATTGTTGAATTTCTTTTTCTCTATTAGACAAAGTAAAAATAATTTTTCTATAATTATTTTTATATATTTAATTAAAAGAAAATCTTATTGACATTACATAAAAGTGGTTTAAGATTTGTTAAATTATTTATTTTTAGTTCTTTGTTGTACTATATCACATATAGATACATAGCTACATACCAACAATAACAAGGAAATAGATGTGTAAATGTTAAATGTGACATATCGATAGAAAGCATTCATTTAACTTGACAATATTCCTTATTTTTAAATAATTTTATCTTTACAAAAGAAATAAGTTAAGACTACATTAAAACGTAAATCAATAAATAAATAGTTATTCGAGTTTCAGTTATCATTTAGTCTCTAGCAAAATTCAAGAATGTTAAAAAAAAAAAAAAAAATTATATTATGTTGATGCCAGATTTGGACCTTAAGCCAGAATGTCGAGTTTTTGTTATTGCCTTCAAACGGGTGTGGCGGAAGTTGGGTGCTGACATATCCTCCTTGAACCATAAGGTGACATCCCCAGAATTTAAACTAGTAATCTTATAAAGGTTTTGGTTACAAACCCGATACCACCAAAGCAACTTGAAATGTTGACATAAAAAAACTAGTCAACACCTGAATCGATGCTAATTGAATATGAATAATGAATAAATAAGTGTAATAATGGTGTATAAATAAAATAATAATAATGTAAGAATGAAAGTAAAGAGATGAGAGAACTTTTTATATAGTTCAGGTCTTTTAAATAATGCCTATGTCTACAGTTATATTATTTATGGAGGAGAAAGACTAGTTTTTAGCAGAGTCTCTGTTAAAGGTGAACCATCAACTCATAGTGTGTTTGGATGTGTTTTTTGTTCACATGCAAAGGACCCTTTTATATAATGTTTGGGTTTCTTGTTTATATATGATTTGATCACTAAAATGTTAAAAAAAAAAAAAAAATTGAGATTCTCCACAAAATGCAAAAAAGATTAAGATTCTCTTTCCTATTATATATAAAAATATAATTAATATGTCCATATTTAAATCAAAGTGCACTTCTGATAGCTTCCTATTTGAACAAATCTTATATGTATTATAGGGAATTAGGGATCTTCTTATTTGATAAGATTCTCTTTCTCTTTTCAAAGATTTGTTTAGATAAGGAAATATACCAATTCTGACCAACTATAGAAGGTCTTTTGCTTTTAGAACATTGTACTGCCTAGGCAACTACAAGCTAATGACCACTGGCTATTAAGCCAATATGCCATCGAGCTATTTTCCATGCGAACTGGTCAATTTAAACCACCTTATTGCCTTGACATGGTTCAACTTAGAGGGATATCTTATGTTTCGAGTTGGGTTGGGTTGGGTTGGTTGTTAATTACAATTTTAACATATTTTAACTAACAAATTTATTAAAAACCTTGCAAATGCACAAATTGTTTTACTAAGTATAACGACAAGCGAGGGTTAATCCCACAAATAGTTTTAACTCACTTTAATTTTTAACTTTATTTGAGACCAGATTAAAAATAAGTAAAGTAAATAAAAGGGTTTTTAAATTAAATTAAAACTAAATTAAATTATAACATAAAATTAAACTAAAGAAAATCAATAATAAAAGCTTAACTAAGATATCCTATCCACCACTAAACAACCCTCAATTTGTTATAAAGATTAATAAAGTAAATTCATGATAATATATGATGAAAACATTCACGACAAAGTAATGGTCATGTTACATGTCATATTAATTCTTCCGTAGTATGCAAATTGCATGGTGTTTACATAGATACATGTATTCCTAATTATAACTTAGCATGATATCTACTTAAGTTTAATAACAGGAATCCATTAAGAACTAGAAGAATATGAATATCACACAAACCCTAGAACATGGTGTCTATCTTAGATCTTTATGAATTAATGTCCTTCAATATGTTCATAAGCAATTGATTATTGTCAACTAAGAATATGCCCATTAGGTGGGCGTTTTATATTCTTATAATATAATCCTAAAAACATACTTTTAAGGTGATTGGTCAAAGAAACATAACAAATAGAATAAGATTAAACTGGAGACATTAATTTTACCATGCGAAACATAACATTAGAGACAGATTAAGTTCATGTATAGGGTTTTAAGTTAGTCCTAATTAATAAATTAACTATATAAACATAAAAAGAAAATTAAAACTAAAAAGAAAAGATAAAACCGAAGCCTCGAACTCCTTGTCCCAGCTCTCCTCTCTCTTTCCGATGTGCGTGTAAATTGAGTGGAGAAAACATCAATTTATAAGCACTCACTCCTTGAGAACCAAGATTTGCCCAATTGAGAAGGATTCTACTTCCAACATTGATTTGGAATCAAGTTTTGATATGAAAAGTGAATCTCTTTTGTTTTTGGACTAAAACAATTCCTAATTTGCTTAACTCATTTAATTAGGATGTAATAAGGTTTAGGAAGTTGAATAGGAATGCTAAAAAAGGAAACTTGAATTTCTTATATTTTCCCGTAGTTGTCAGGTTTTGTGGCAGTCTGACCTTCAAACACTAAATCAATCATAACTTTCTCTAGAAAATTTCATTGACAAACCGTTAGCGGCTATGGAAACTAGACATCCAGGGCTTTAATTTGATAGATTATGACTCACATAACTCGAATTGTGCACTTCATTTGAGCTCTCGCAAGTCATATCACTTTCTGCCCAAAAATTCTACAATTTTCTTCTTAAACCATTCCAAATCCAATTTCTTATTTTATCCCAATTCGATTTCATTATAGCACAATCTGTGAATCATTATTTAATTTTTCTTCAATTATTCAATGATGATCTAAATTCTCTTTGATTCTTTTCTAATTTGAATTCTTATACTAAAGAAATCCTGAATTAAATCATATTCGGTTTCCTTTTTCGATTAAGATTTAAATGACATTTGCATAATTACCCCTCTAATTTCTCCAATTTCCTTAAGCTTCTTCAAAAATCCTTCTATTATATCCTTTTTTTCTCAAAATCTAAATTTAAACATAAAACACTAGACAAGATAAACGTACCAGTTCTACTTAAAAGCATAATATAAATAATAGACAAATTGGACATAAAACAATGGTAATAAATGATCCAACAAGTTGGGTTGAAAATTTTTCTACTCAACCCAATCAATTCTTCAACCCAACTCAATAATAGTCAGGTTGAATTGAGTTGAGTTGATCAGATTGAACATTTGATTAGTTGAAATACACAAAGTACTTATTGATTACAATTAATTTTCTTAATATCACATCATCACATATAAAAGTTCAATCCATCACAAATAAAGATTCAATGATTACAAATAAAAGTTTAACCCAGCACATATTAAAATAAAAGTCAATCCACATAAAGGCGCACAAAAAAAAACAAAAAACAAAAACAAAACTGTGACAACACAATAGTCCTAATAGGATCCACCAACACAATTTGTTTGATATCATTATAGTCTTCACAAGCATCAAAAATCAAAATCCAATTGGTAGCTCTTATAGTCTTAGCAGTTTGATTCAAAACATTAACTGCATATACCACGTCCAACATCAAACAAAACATGTAAGTCAACTCAAAGTCTAATTAGCTAACATGTTTCAACTTAAGCTTTTAAAACCATACTAATAAGATTAAAAATTTAGTAAAATAAAAAATACAAGCTTTTTACTTATAATTACCTTAATAATATGAAAACATGATCAATCCACATTCATATGCTCCAACGATATGCTCACTTCAATCTTTACATCAATGGAAGGACAAAATATTAGTGATAAATAAAATTACACATATAACATTATCATAACAAGACAAATAAACAATATAGCTTTTTCAATTGCTTTATAAAACTCCAACCAAATATTAGAGGAACACAACCAAATTTGCAAGCAAACTAATATCTCCACCATCTTCGGAGTCAAAACTACTCCTAAATGGGTCAAAAATACACCCTCCCATGCTAAATGTCAACTTGGAAGCCACTTAGACATTGGAATAGCAAAGACAACCCTTGCAATACGAGATAGAGTCTTATAATTGGAAGAATTAACTTTCCATCAACTCAAAAGATAAAAGTTCTCATCATCCAATTGTTCATCGAACTCTATCAAATACTTCTTACCCTCATTCTTTAAATCAACAAAATATTTCTTCTTTTTCATTTTCTTAAACTTTTTGAGTCTTTCCAACTGTAAATTTGAAATTCATTTGTTTTTCCCATATCATTCTCACTTACTGAAGGATTAGAGCTAGATACTTGTTGACCATTTGAAATGTTATCATCACTTTTGTAAAACTTATTAAGTTAATCAAAAGCTCTTTAGGCTTCCTTTAGTACAACTTTTCTAAAGAGATCTTTTGAAAGTAGATATTTTATAGGTAGAGCTCTTAAAAGAAGTTGGTGGTTATTTGATTATCAATTAGAAAAGTTTTTTTAAATTGTAGACTGTTTAGTTATATTACTTCTAAAAGCTCTTTTAAATTATAAATTTATCGAAAAGGATATGGGATATTGTTATGTTTTTCACTCTAATTTTTTACCAAAAAGAATACATTGGATTAGAAGGTATAGATCTATCTTTAAGATCCATCTAAAGGCTTTGTACAAATTTGGTTGACACCATGACATTTATTAGCTTGTTTTTAACATTAGTAAACTAGGTGTACTTGAGCATTTCTACTTTCAATTTTCAATAAACTTTAAGCTTTCTCGTAGCTCTAGTTATATCATATATGACCATCACCAACTTTGACAACCAAAACACATTTACAACTACTACTAAAATAAAAGCAACAGAATTGATATCTCTTTTATAAATTTTTTATTTTTTTATTACAAGAGAAGTAAATTAAACCCTCAGAAAACCTATTGCGAGTAGGGATATAATCCTAAAACATTTTGCACTATAAGAAGTGATCTAATAAGCTAAGGTCTAGTGGCCATAAGCAACATCATTGGTATGGCAATTGTGTTTGAAAGTCCAACCAAATAAGGGGTATGCATACTTTGTAATATGATATTACGTATCAGAAAATGATATTATGTATCAGAAAATTAAGAGCTTCCTAAAAACATATTACAAGGACATTAATGTGTAAAAGTAGTAAGATGCTTGAATTCCAAATTCTTCTCTAGAAAGAAATTTGTCAGCTTCACAAGAATGTTGGTTGATCCTTTTCTGGTTCTTGTTCACTAGTCTTGAACATTTGATTCTCATCCCAAAAAAATGAAAATTTTAATTTAAGTTTATATTATAATTTTCTTGCTTGCATCACCACTAATTAGTGCTACTTCTGAGAATCTGATAAATAATTGTGTCTTAAATTTCTATACGTTCTACATTATTCAATCTCCAATATTAATATCTCCATTTCAAAATTGTGTACATCATGATATAACTTTGTCAAAAATCAACAGGAAAATGACCAATAAGAAGGATTTTAGTGGTCAAATTTCAAAGAGTTAACTTGATTAGCCACATCTGCTATAAATGGCATTCCAGTTAGGAGTACATGAATGCTTAAGATCTTTTGGTGAAAATTCCTCCCACGATAGATCATTCACAAAGTTTTTTTGCTGGAATCAAATTAACTATAAAAAAAAAAAATTCAAAGTGTCCCTTCTGTTGTCTTTAAATCATCTTTAGTCACTATGTTATCATTAGAACGATATCTCCAAATGACAAAAAGGATCTAGTAAAACAATAATGAAACAGATATGGAATGAAAGTGGAGACTACAATGTTGAAAATGTATATGAAAGTGTAGGCTGGATTTATACATTTAAAGAAAATGTATTAAGATTTTAAGAGTATAGCAGGATTAACACAATGTGATAAGAGTATTCTAAACTTTTTAATTTTTTAGGGGAAAAAAACTCAAAAAGATCTAATTTATAGAAAAAAAAAAAACACTCAAAATTTAAGCTTCTCCAAGTAGACTTTTTTTGACTTTTTTAATTGCCCAAAAATTTTATTGGGATGACAACCAAACGACACCAAAAAAAAAAAAAAAAAAATCAAGTAAAGCCTTGGGCATTAAAAAGGTTTTTTTGGCCAATCGATAAATTGTATTAAACATACATTTAATCTCACAAGTTAACTCCAACAACTTCCTTTCATTAAACATATCACCAAAATAAAATTTGACATAATCTAACTTGTATCTTGGATCAATAACAAGTGCAATTATCAACAATTTATTTATATCCTCAACTTTGCTCCAATATTTGTCAAACTTGCATTTCATTCCTGTTGTTATATCACCCAATAAAAAATCAATACTTTTAGTCAATATAGTCAATTTATTTTCAATAGAGCACAATTCATGAAAGAATATATTAGAAGTAACGGATATAGAAGCACTAAACTTCAAAGTGATGTCATAAAAAACATGCAAGAATTAGACAAACACCCTAATATTACTTCAATCATTCTCTTTTGGCGGCCCAACCCTTTTTTCTCATTATCATCTTAAAAAAAAACAAAACAAAACAAAATTACAGACCATAATATCTATCCTCCTCTAATAATCTATCAAATGCTTTTTTAAAATTTAAAGTACTAGATAACATCAAATAGGTGAAATTCCATCTTGTTGACACATCTACTAGTATAAGGCTTTTGCTCTCAATTCTTTCATGCTCAACACAAGTTTTAAATTTGTGATAACTTAAGGGTGAAGATCTAACATATTGTAGCACATTACGAATACAAACAATAGAATCATTCAGATCTTTCAAACCTTCATACACAATTAAATATATAATATAAGCAAAACATCTCACATGCAAAAAAATTCCACCTAAAACAAGCTCAGATTCATCCCAATTTTTCAACTTCTTTTTAGATAATATATAACCACTTTATTAGTGAAGACATTATCTACAGTAATTATAAATACTTTCTCAATACTCCAATCCAACAAACAAGACTCTAGAACCTTTCAATTGTCTTCCCTTTATGGTTGGAACCAAATCAAAATCCAAAATCTGTTTATGCAACTTCCATTCACAATTAATGAAATGGGCAACAATTATCATATAATTGAAATTTTGAATGGAAATCTATGTGTCGATGATTAAGCAAATTCTTAGTTTTTTACCTCAATGAAAATCTAACAGACCCCTTTCCTTATTAGGCCTGCCGGCCGCCTTACAGTAGCCTTTCAGCGGATATCTGATCCAATTGGAAGGTTCCCGTAAAGCTATGCCATTTACTTTTTAAAAACTTTCTGTGAATGCAGGAACATGGAAAAATTTTTCTTTTTTATTTAAAACATTTATAAAACGGATTTATAAAAATTTGGGCAGCATAACGACTGTTTTCCGAACATACCACCCTACAAATTTCAAATACAGTTTATAAAAACACTTCTATTAAATAAATTTCTCAACTTCTAGAGCCTCTGGCTCTTTTCTCACAACACAACCACAAACTTGTAAGTAAAATCTGAAAATTAATTTTAGAAAACTTTAATAAAACATTTTTAACTAATGCATCCACTATTTATTTAAACTATTTATATCTATATACAGAAACATATACATGATCAAACTAACAAAATATATAGATGTAGTAAGTGTCGTTCTATCTGTCCGCCTGCACGTCTGACTGAACCTCGTCAGCTGGACGACTAGCTTCTGCTCATGTGGGAGAATTTTTAAGAAAAATATTTAAAGAAAACTATGAGTATAACTCAATGAGTGGTTAATTTGTATACACTAAAACTCATTTCTGTATAACGTATTCTTCCAAAAACAGTTTTTAAAAACTAAGTTACTTTCTATAATTCTTTTCTAAAATACTTTCTAGAATCTTTTCTTAAAATCTTTTCTTAAAATCTTTTCTGATGCTCGCTTAAATGGTAACCCAGAGAATATCTACTCCTGGCGTGGTAGCATATAAAATCTGGCTAACCACTAGGAGTGGGGATCTACCATGTGTAGTCGTCGAAAGCAAGCCCACGCCGCTGACCGACTACAATACCCTATACGTGTATATGGATCACTCATACCTCGCTCACACAAGAGTCGACTAGACTCAAATCTCACTGACTGACTTCCTCTCATCTACTGTATCACGTATAGAGCATTCGGCCGGGTACTAAACTTGGGCTAGGGTAAACCAAAGGCATCTAAAATCTTTTCATAATAAAAATCTTACTTTTCCTTTCTTTGATTTCTTGAAATAAAACTTTACTTTTCTAAGGTCGAAGCCTATCATTTATAAATAACTTTAGCATGTATAATTCTCGAGTATAATTACTCAATATACTAAAATATTCTAAATCTCAAGGCAATAAGCCTAAAATCTTTAATTCTAGCACATTCTCATATACATAAATAATAAACTAAAATCTTTATGCTAGAATTATAATATAAATTCAATTAATAAACGAATAACTATTTATAATAAATTCTTTTAACTTTAAATAAACTTTAAGAAAATATAATCTTTAAAAAAACTTGTATTTCCACTCACAACACGTCCTCGGATAGAATCCGATTCTTCTCCGTATACCTCTGGAACTCTCCGCTTTTACCCTAAAACATCAAATATTCATTTAGGGTCACTTAACTCATTCAAATAACATTCAAAATCAATAAAAATCCCATTTAATTCTATTAATATCCTTTAACGTCTAAACTTTCGGATTTCAATTTCTATTCAATCGGGGTTTTCGAAATCTATTTTCTCTACATAAATCCTACTTATTCTTTCCTAGGAATAACTCAGTATACTCAATTTTATCGTCGGATGCATCGAACGAAATTCGTTCAATATCGCTTACTAATAAAAATTATTTTTCATTTCGAACATCCGACAACTTCAATAATCAATCATCTAATGTTCTAACATCCAACTATGCTTAAATAAACGGTTTCGAACATTAAACGAACGCATTTGGAAGGATTTTGGAAAACACCCTTCAACTCGTCCGTTTAACTCCGAAATAGATCCTAAACTTTTCGTTTTCGAAATCTAACTTCATAAGATTGTTCTCTAACCTCTAAAACTTCCATTTAAAGCCTTAGATTCGAAAACGAATTTGGATCCAATAAAAACTCATTTTTGTCAAGACTTTCTCTCTCTCTTTCACCCATTTTTACTCCACCAAATTACTCACAAATTATATCAAAATCATCCTTACAAGTCCTTCTTATCATCCTTAAACTAAAATTTGAAAAAGAAACTAGAGAGAGAATGAGTTTTAACATAAAATATCAAACTTTAAACTGAAATAACTCACCAAATAGGGGATCTTTTCGCTACAAATTTGGGGGTTAGCTAGAGGAGATGACGAGGAACAACTTTTGTGAAGGAACCTCGATGAAAATCGGATCGGATCTCTCTCTTTTCTTCCTCTCTCTCTTTTGCGCGATCTCGGCATCTCTCTCTCTCTCTCTCACGCGATTTCTCTTTCTTTTCTTTTCTATTTCTCGACTAAAAATGTCTCCTAATGAGACAAAATTAATTTTTATATCATTTATGCTCAATTACAATTTAGTCCCTCAAGAAAATTTCATTTAATTACCTCAAACTTTCAATAATCTCACTAATACCGAAAACTTTATAATTTTTAATTTTATTGGTCCACTTGGTATTTTCTCATCCATTTATCTATTCAACCAATCACTAGATGACATGTGGCACTTCTATAACCATTACTTTTCATGCCACTTATCTCTTTTCTCATTGGTTAAATTAAAATATCATTTACTTTATTTCGTGAGCTCATCTCGCTTGATTAACATATAATTCATTCCTAATCCTTTCGAAAAATATTCCATAAATATTCTACACATATCTTATGGCCAATTTAACTTTATAAGCTTCAATTTCGGTCTAATACCTCTCATATATACTTGATAAAAAAAATGTTCCTAACCGAAATTCGCTCGAATAAACCGATAACTTTTTATACGTATCTATAGCTTAAATACTCGATTTTTATGTCCATTCTCTTTAATCCATTCTCATTCACTTAGGTTACACTCCTTGAAACTTCTACATATTATCCTTATGCGTGATCCATGCATACTTAACTTAAAATGTCCATTTTGCCCTTTTTATAATCTAATTTAACTTCAACCGAAAAATATTCTGAAAATATTCTATGGTCATCTAATCTTCAAATTGATCATGAAATACTCTAATTAGGTGTCTTATCTATCAATATCATGCTTCGAAAAAAATTCAATTGGATTTAAACTCATTAAAACTCATTAATCTCTTAAAAGGGCAATATTGTAATTTTCTTCGGATCGCTTAAAACTGACTCAAATAGTATTCTTTTTTATCCGTTTCTATTTTTTTATACTCTCCTACTATTTTCGAACCTTTTCAACTATTAAAGTCAATTTCTGAAAATTTTACTATTCATCCAAAATTTTCATCCGAAAAATACTATTCATCGAAAACTTTTATTTCCCACCGAATCTTAATTTATGACCCTGGACAATATAACCAGGTCCAAATTCGGTCTTAAACACTAATTTCGGATCATTTTAAAAAAATCACTATTTATCTGGATCCGAACATTGTTCACCGAAAATTCTCATTTTTTCCTGATATGACACTTAGGGTCTTATAAATATAATCGAATTCTAATCGGGCCCCTTGCACTATTTCTAGACTCTTTATTCTCTATCCGATCACCGGAAATGAATTCTCCAAGGAAACTAGGATCGGGGTTTATCAAAATCATTTAAGTTTAAACTTTTTATCTAAGTAAAGGTAGTAAACATTCCTAGCAAATGTTTTTCTAAAAAGATGATAAAATCTTGAATTTACCCTACAAAAGAGTTTAAACCCTTCATTCTCTACAAAAGAGAAAAGTAATTCATCCACAGTAACCATCCTAGTGCAAGTTTTTTCACGCTTTTCTTTGTTAGAACTCATAGCCACAAGTGTATTGTTATCACCACAAAAATAACAACATTATTTGAAGCCCAAAAGCTAAATTTTTTGTTTTTTATCCTCTATTGCCTTCGAAGAATTAATAGTGCACATTGTGTTTCCAAAATGATTCCACAAAGTTGTAATGCCACAAGTTTTAGTAGAACATGCATAATCTTTCCCATAATAATTGCACTTACATTTAGACTTGCCATCATATTTGGTCAAGCATTTCCACATATTTGACTTTGACGGTTTTCCCATATCAACATCATCACTATGCTCATCCATCTACGAAACAATTTTAGAGGATTGAATAATAAAAATTTTAGATGATTAAAATATAAAATTAAGAAATTAAGAAATATAAAATAAAACATGTTTGAATTTTACGTTCTTGTGTCAAATGTAATATTTCTCTTCTTATCCATTGTAGCCTTCCTCTTCTTAGTAACCCAATAAACACTTAAATGGTAACCTAACCTATAATAGTATAATTGAACAATTCAACTTCAAAAAATCCATACCAAACAAACTAACTCAGCAACAATTTGAAACCCAACCTAAGCTTCATTTCAATGACTTGAAAAAGAAAACAATTTGAAAACAAACTAAAAAAGGAAAATAATTTGAAACCTTATAGTTGTATAGCAATAAAACAAGAAAAAAAATTACAATTTGAAATCCTATAGTTGTAGGGAAGTAATACAACAACAATAATAAGTAAAACCAAATTCTGAAGTGGAA